>CM029117.1:20334279-20379279 GCA_016859345.1 Istiophorus platypterus
CACTCACACACACACTAGTTCTCTCTCTCTCTCTCTCTCTCTCTTTGCCTCCCAATTATTGTGGCCATGGCAACTATCTTGGAATATGGCCTGTGGATACATTCACTATTACCAGGTCACTGCCTCGAAGCCTATCTGTCCCCCTAAGGACACACACACACACACACACACAGTAACACACACACACAGTAACACACTGACACACACTCTAACACACTGACACACACACACACACACTCTAACACACTGACACACACACTACCCAATGACACACACACACACACACACACTAACACACTGACACACTGCCTCCCCACACCCCCCGACTCTTTCCAGCCGCTGTCGGCTCCAATCATCAGCCGCCGAGGAGGCACAAAGCTTAAAGAAGAGAGGAGAGAAAAATAACCATGGCAACAAATTTGAGGCAATTTCAGTAATAATATGAATCAGGCGTCTGGGTGAATTATGTCGGGCAGAGACGGAAAAACCTCTCAGCTCCTGCTTTTGAAGGGAAACGCCTCATCGCCTGTGTTTGCATTTACAGTTCTACATGAGGAAATTGAGTTTTATTTCGTTGGTCTAAGAGGCTCCGATGATCACGTTTTGCTGTGATATTGGTTCTATTTTTAAGCCGGATGCCACAATGTGCTGGCAAAAAACAGGATATATACACACAAACAAACAAACACACACACCCACACCCACACACACACACACACACACACACACAGTTACTCATACAGAATGAATGTCTGAGCATAAATGGCAGCTGGCAAAACAGACTCAGCCAAGCATGAAAATCAACATGAATTCCCACTCGGCTGAAGCTCGATGCCCCGACGCGGCGTCCGCGTCCCCGGACACCCCTTCCCTCGGCCACGTCACCCCGCGAGGCGGAAATAATCTCAGGGTGTGTGAGAACGCAGCCCGTCTCAAGACGATGGTAGGCGAAGCACTGGAGTAGTAGGAGATACGCTGAGATGATCCCAGGCACCATGTCAGCTACTGGGTGTAATGTGACATTTTTCAATCTGAAATTCCATTTTTTTTTATTTTTTTTTTTTGCATGTTTTAGGATCTTGATCAGCGAGCGTTTTGAATCATTGCACATTTTTGTTCCTCTAAAACCGAACTTCCATGTCAGCGGAGGTCTTAAACTAGCTTAGAATTCGGCTAAATTCATCGTGTGCGTTATATTTGAAATCATTTTAAAAGGTCACAATATCCACAAAATGGCAAGTCAAGAACAGACATTAGCGGTTATACGACCACACTCCCTTAATAAAATGAAATGAAAGGAGTGTGGCTTCATGAAAACAGAGCAGTTTTGCTAAGATACGATCCATAATGTACGTGAATGTCTCAAATTTGGGTTTGTTGATGTTTCTGAAGAGTTTGACTTACAAAACACTCTATAATAATCTGCATAACATTCATTGCACATTGCCTGTTTTAGTTTTTCACCTGACTACTTGCGAATATGAGGAAATGTTTTACGTTTCTTAAAAAAAAGAAGAAAGTATATCCATATATTTCCTTTTGTTGTAGATGTTGAGTTGAAACTTAACAACATCACTTTTTAAATTTATTACTTTAAACTACACTTGACTTCTTCTCTTTAAAATACATTATCCATTGCTTGCATCAAATTGTTGAAAATATTCTGTAAAATTACACTAATATATTTGCCCAAATTGAAAAAAAAGAGGAAATCCACCCCACCTGCTCTTTTTCTGACTATTAGGACACGACATACGCTGAAATGAGCACATCTCTACACGGGGCAACCTGCTGCACACAAACCTCATTCAGAATGTTTTCTGCAAAAATGGAGCAGGCGCATTTTTTTCTTGTAAACCAGGAAACATCAGCAGGAGTTCAGCCGTCAGACGGGAGCATGAGAAAATCACAACAGTTGCGTAATCAGTTCACATCAGTGAGCTACAGTGTCCAAAAAAACCCAAAACAAAACAAAAAACACAGACTGTTTGTTCTTTGATTACCTCAAACTGTAACTGTGATTCTTTGAGAGTAAAGATGTCAAGGGATCTGCTGCACGGACGTATGATAAGACTGAAGATCAGGGGAAAATGCAGGTACGTTTTCGAAGTTTAAAGGTAGATACACAACAAATCTGCGATTATTCACATTACATAAACAGGGAAACAGGGCCTTTGATCATACTGTATTCTATTGCTACACAACATGTGTTTATTGAAATACTCCATAAGCACAAGCACTTTCTCCATTTTTCAACATTTCTGTAGCTGTTGTTTTTGTTCAAGCATCGTACAAACAATTCTCTCTCGAGCCACTGCAAATGTTCAGGCTCGATTAATTAGTAAAAGGTCATTTGCATCAGCGCCTTTTTCCTTCAGTTTGACCTCAGTCGCTATTAGAAATAGAAGAAAAAGATACAGATTCTTTTCCTGATATTTGGGGGGAAGAGACAGGGGCTCAAGTATGATCCTCATCCTGGTCAAAGGAAAAAGGATTTTGTTCTACCTGCCAGTTTGCCATTTACACAGAGCCCTGCAAACCGCTGCTCCACTCTGCCATTTCCATCACGCTGTGAGCTGCGCTGCCTTGGGGTCAAACTTGTCCTTTTTGTAATTGGAAGAGTAAATGGTTCTTTTTAATAGAAACCCACTTCCCTCACCGACCCCGAAAGTGGTTTTAAATACGGGTAATATTTTGTCTGTAAACAGAATTGCTTAAAGTGGTTTTAACAGGTTAATGATAAAAAAAAAAAAAATTTGCACAAATTCAACACTAGTAGCACTCGGAGGTTCATTTTAAGACCGAGGACATTTGGAACATTCAAAACGTGTACGCTTCTCGTGGCTGTAAAATCCAGTGTGCAGTTTCATCCGTAAAATGATCATCTTCTCCAAAACAGCCCCTAGTTTTGTGCCGCTGTTCAGCAAATTCAAAACGGGGCCTTAAAATTGAGATGGGTCCTTTCACTCTTCAGAAATCACCAGCTGTGGGAGGCAGCATTGACGGAAAGTGGAGGAAAGGGGGAAAAAGAGGAGAAGGATAGAGTGAGAAGGGGGGCGCTTTTAATCTCCCCCCTTCATTCACCACTCTACAATGAATTGCAGCTGTGGCTGCAGATAAAAACTGGGCTTTTTTTTTTTTGTTCTTTCTTCTCGGGTGATTATCTGCATTTAGGTAGCTGGGTGGAGGTATGATCACAACAGAGGGAGAGAGGACACAGCAAGGGAGGGTAGAGGAGGATGAGGAGAGGGAGAGTGGGGGTGGGTGGGCACAGAGAGAGTGAGGTTCAAATAAGAGAAGGGTAGAGGAAAGGATGGCGGCAGGTGAGAGGAGATATCAAGGATACAATGAGGACATGTGGAAAGGATAATGGCGGGCAGGGGCACGGGAGGCAGAAATGTTAATGACTGCACATGACGGTGAGGAAGCCTGAGAGGGAGAAATAAAGCTGCTGAAAGGAAGAAGAGGCCACCGAACCAAGTAGGGCAGCAACCGCTGATTGTTTTCTGGAATAATAGCTTTGGTCTAAAAATTTACAAAAGACTGAAAAAAGGTCAATTACAATTTCCTAGCACCAACAGTCCCGAAGCCAACGATAATCAATTACCTAGAATCTAAACAATTGATCTATTATTTCAAGAACAAAGGTTTCCATTCATTTCATTTCTATCAAGCTGGAAAAGCAGACAGTTTAAGTTGATGGCTATTTCATCCTGTTGCACATAAATATCATAAGACTAAGAATCTGTGTTTATGCTAGTGGCTCTGAAAGAGTGTAACTAGGCACAGGGGCTAAATTCTAGCTTCAGCATGCTAAAATGTTCACAATAATGATGCTAACATGGATCTTTAGGACGTATGATCTTCACCATATTCACTGGCATAATTTGGTGCGTTAGCATGCTAACATTTATCAACTAGCACTGAATATAAAGTACAACATAGGCTGTTAAGAGTCATTTGTTTTGCAGGTTTTTGGTTATAAACCAAAGTCTCGGACAATGAATATTTTGACCGGATGGTGGCGCTAGAAGAAAAGTCAGGGGTTCACCAGTGTCATTAGGATTCATTCTCAGGGGACCACAAATTTCTCTGCAAAATTTTAATGCAATCCATCAAGTAGCTGTTAAAGCTGGTGGAACATGCTCCTGGCGTGGCTATGAACAAAGGAGCTAGAACCTGGAGAAGCCAGAAACACACACAGAATGACTGAAGGTACAAACTACACCAGCACCAATGGGGGAGACCACCAAACATTACAGGAGGGTCCGGAGAGCTGCGAGATGGAAATGCAATAAGGAATTAGTGAGTGCGAGAAGCAGAATGTGTGAGGAGGAGAGAGGAGGGGAAAGGTGCAGATATGGAGGTGTTTAATATTGTTTGCTCTTTATCTCGACCAAACAGAGGCGCACAATAGAGATGTTATCTCACCCACCTAAGGGTGGGAAACATTTCAGATCATGGTGGAGAGGTGATAAGCGACATTCAAGATTGAATTAGGGAGAGGTGTGATCTGATACCTTGAATTCTGTTACCGCAGATATCACCAGAAGAATATTTACTTGTTTCCATGGGAATGCCGATGATAGGAGGAACTGACTGGGTGATTAGCGATATTCTGAACAGCATATTTAAATGTAAATATGCTAATTAAGATAATAAAGAGGATTCAAGCATTTCAAGTCAACACTTCAAATATGGACACAACCTCACAGGTTATTCTCTGTTCTTCAAGAACTTTTTTTGGCCTCTAAACGAGGGATGCCAGAAAACATTACAGCCACTGGGAGAACCACCGGGAGAACCACCAGGAGAACCACCAGGGAACCGCTGGGAGAACCACCAGGAGAACCACTGGGAGAACCACCGGGAGAACCACCGGGAGAACCACCAGGGAACCGCTGGGAGAACCACTGCGTTACTATCTCATGGTATCAAAGTTGAGTTCTGCTTGATAAACATGCAGCTGTTATGGACTTTTCTTGTTGGTTCATTCAAGTGTTTGTGGGAAACTCAGACAAAAGAGACTTAAAAGCGATTTTCAAAATACCAACTTGTTAATGGAGCAAAACAACAGAATTCATTTATTCCGTCTAAGTGTCTGTGTTCACGTGTACCTTGTCTCCTGGGATTGATCATGAGCATTTCGGCAGCCATCACTGAAACCTCTGATTTCAATTTATCCTCGAACAGAACAATGGGGAGCTTTGATGACAGTCTGTGCTCACACCATGCACAGCGTGAAGATAATGCGTGAAGTGATGAGCCGCCGACCTAGAGAGCGCTACCTGGAACCAATGATCCGATGATCAAGAGCGAAAAAACAGAGCACATATAAATTAAAAGTCAAGTGTATATATGATTTTTTATGGGTTAAAATGTGGAAACCTGATGTTATGATGCTTTAGATTTCGTATGTTTGTATGTGAATTTGGCCCCCGATGCTCACATGGTAAATAAAAGGAACTCTGCTGAACGGGACCCGATTTTTTTGGTTCCTTTCAAAACCCAAAGATAGAGGGGGTGAAGAAAAATGAGAACGGCAGTGGAGGCTTCCTGCTTTGCAGATCTCGGGTGGCAGTAACTTCGAGCCCCTAATGCAGAGTAATCACCAACATCAGCCTTTTCTTTATATATCTAACATTTCCTCCTGGTCATTTTACCATTAATTTCGTCTGGGAGTCGCTGCCATTTAGGATATTTGTGACCAACGGTGAACACAGTAAATCTTGTTGTAATAAGCCAACAAAAATAGGGGTTGGATATTGCGTTGAAAAGAATTAGTCCATGACTATAATACGAACCATGGCAAATTATTTGACTCGTATTGAATTTAACATGTAGGCTTAAATGCAGCTGTTTCCTCTAGATCTAAATAACAACATACAAACATCACCATGTATCACTCTCTGTTTACTTAATAAACATCTAACAGTTATAAATAAGGCCTACCTGACCTTTAAAGGACTCATCTGAGATGTGGAACAGCCCTGAAAATCTGAAAACGTGCATGTGTGTGTGTGTGTGTGTGTGTGTTTTCTGCCCGGCCAGAATGCCCTCTGCAGCTGTGCATGTGTTTCTCAATGTTCTTCTTAAAAAGTACAAGAGGGATATCAGAAAGCAATTAGGTTTGAATTGTAGACACACAGGGACACAGCCTGAGGGTTGCTGTTGGGAGGAGTTGAGTATATTGACAGGTTTGTATGAGATGTGTTACTGCAGCTGCCCTCGGGGACGCCGCTGACTATAGAGTCAGTCAGAAACCAGCCGTCAACATTAACCCGCAGTCTGTCAATGACGGCGAATGAAAGTCATGTTTGAGAAAATAACTGAAGCGCAAGTGAAACACAGGGCTGGATTAACAACTGGACAAAACAGGCAGCCGCTGAGGGGTCCCAGACCTCAAAAGGCCCAGGTTTACTGCAGATATATATATATATATATATATATACTACAATATATTAACATGTTCACATTACTTGTTCTGTCTGACCAACAGCCAAAAACCTGAAGATGCTGACCAGAGAAAATGGTGCAAAATCAATGATGTTAAACAAGTGAAAGAAAAGGCAGTAGATTAAAAGTACATTAAAAACATTTGTGGTCCCTCTACATAAAAACTATTTTAACCTCTTCAACCCCCAAAACCTCCAGGTGGGTCAGTTATTACGAAAACTTGCAAGAAAAAGCAGGCAGAGAATATATATATATAATTTTTTAGAAAATTCTGAGTAATTTTCTAATTTTCTAAAACAGCTGTGTACTAAAGTTTTGGCTAAAGTTATTCAAACAGGAATAAGTAGTGTATCTATTTCATTCAGAAAGTCCTCAGACCTTTATCACACGTTGTCATGCTGCATCCTAATACCAAAATAATTTTTTCCCTCATCAATCTGCACTCAATACCCCACAATGACAATGAAAAAAAAACAATTTTAAGCTGCAACATAAAAAACCACTGACAGAAGCGAAGGGGTCTGAAGGTCCTGTAATCTTACTAATCTAAAAATACCATAAATACCATAAAAATTTCCATAAACCTAACTACATACTTTTTGTGACAAAACTTAACCAAACCGAAAGAATTTCATAAGCTTAAGTTTATCATAGTAACCATGACGACCAAGGTCCAGTTCCCTTGTTGCCTTGATGCCCCTATTTCACGAGATGCTCGTATGGGTCGTTACAGAGAGTGGGGACAAATGAGCTCCCTGGTCGTTTAGGTTGGAGGACTCATTTCATTTGAGAGCATTGTTTTTTCCTCATATTATTTCCTTGCATATTGTTCTCCTATATCTCTTATCTCTCTGTAGGAAGTCTTAGGAGTGGAGTCTGAACGATATGAATCACAATCAAGCTGTAGATCGTAGCCATGCAGCATTTCTGTCTGTTTCATGGCTGTATCGACCTGCTGTTTAAATATAGAGCCAGTCATTGGCCTGGCGTTGCAGAACGATTACAGCTCTCGAAAGACAAAAACACCTTTTGTACCAAGGCTTCTGTATTTGCGCAGTGTCTCGCACATCAGCCCAGAAATCAATAGTAACATCCATTCTCCTGGTGTGTGTTGTGCATTTTTGTGAGTTCCTCCTTGCGGCTGAGCTCATGATAAGTGCTAGAGTATTTTTTTCCCCCCTGCTCTTGATTGTGCCGCTGACAATAGCAGTTAATGACAGCCCAGAGTGGCTGCACGGTTTGACTGTGGGGGATGGGAGGATGTGGAGGGAAAAACCCATTTTTAAAAGCATACATGGTTTTTATTCATAAACCTGGACGCAACATGGCCAGCAGTTTGCCTTTATTAAGCTCTGAGCACTCTCCACGAGCACAGCGAGTTGCAATTAAATCAAAGCTGTTTGAAGGCCTGCCGACATCACAGGGGCAGAACAAAAAGCTTTCAGCAGGTTGTGAATGTAGTCAATTGCAAACAAGATGTGCATTTCAATTAATCATTCAGACTGGATAGGGAGAGGAAATGGAAGGGTTATACTAATAAAAACGCAGGGATGCGTTAGAACAAACAAAGCATCAGTGCTAATTTGAGACAGGGATTCCCTGTATTGCCAAGCTGCATTTGTTTCATCTCATCTTTTCATTCAGTGTCTGGTTAAAAGAAACATAACAAATTTATGCCAGTAGAAAAAAAAAACACTTGATAAACAAATGGAATGTATTTTTAGAAACATCAAATATATTGAATGCAGGAAACTCAAGGAGATTCCATATAAGCTTTTGAAAGATATAAACAACTATCCTCAAAGATCCTTTATGCTGATATATGGCTTTAATCACTACACTGCTTAACAGCCACAGATTATAGTTTCAACTGATTTGAAGACATTTTAATAACGGACTAAATGCACTGGTAATCAAAGCAGTATTTATGCACCCAAATATGAACAAAGCCTGTGAAGCAAGTTGAGAAAATTCAACCCAAAACTGAACCAATCTCTGTTTCGCAGTGTAAGTTATATTCTTAGAAAAAGGCACTTTAAATATGGGTTAATGGTTTTTCAATTTTAGTGTTAGTGATGGTTTCTAGGACAGAAGGTGTGTGGCCTTCATAGCCATGTTTTTTGCTTGCCTAGTGCATGGTCGGTTTGTATTTTTGTTTTTTTGTTTGCTTGTCTGACACCTAAATAAAAAGTATTCATTCATCAAGATTGAGAGAAACAGAGATTATCAAAGGCAGTGATGAAAGAAATATTGAGACCTTTTAGTTAAGTAAAAGCAGCAAAACCGCAGTATAAAAATACTCCATTACAAGTAAAAGTCCTGGTAAAATATATGAGGTGGAAGCATGATAGGCTACAACTCCATGACACTGCAACACGGGGACAAACTAAGCTTATCAGGCAGGTCGTCCTGGTGGAAAAAACTCCCAGTCGCCAGCCTCGTGTGTTTGCGACTGGTGTTAAGTGCTCCAGGACGAAACACTGTGAACCTTCCAGTTCCCTCAGTCAAAGTGCAGCCTGATCCAGAGGTGGGGATCCCTGAGAGAGCCGACAAGACCTCTGCTGCTCTCACAGCATAAAACTTTAATGAGAACAAAACTATTACATATCAGTTAAACCAGCTACTGGGGTCTGCTCCTTTATTGACTTCGGTACCAGTGAAAAGACCACACACAGACACAGTCACACACACACACACAGTCACACACACACGGTCACACACTTAACAGTTGCAGATATGCAAGTATGCTAACACAGACACAAACACCATTGTACAAGTGTTGGGTGAGACAACCACAAAAACAACCACACAGACTCTATAGAAACTGTGTTTTTAACACACACACACATCACAACACAAGGAGTTCTCACTATAGAAGTGTAGTAGATTAGGTGTGATAGATATTGATGTTTTTCTACCCCCTTAAGTTTGATCAATACAGGAGCCATCCACTCTCCTCACCTACACGTTGCCTCTGAAAACACAAAAACAGCAGCTAACAATAATAATAATGTTTTAAGTCATTAATTGACCATTTAAAATTTATAATTAGCTGTATTTCCACAATCCATTTAACTCTGCGTGGCCTGAGGCAAGTGTCAGATGGAGAAAGATACACTACATCATCCGGGGAACGTGAACACAACACGACACAAAAACATGCCTGTAAAGGTTCGTGCGTGTTGATGGCTGAGATTTTTTTCTCTCTCTCCCCCTTCTTCGCTGGCAGAGAGTGAAAAATCGATGCGCACAGCTCTGTGCCAGCCCCGGGCCCCGCAGGTCCCCGCGGACCGGCTCCGTTTATTGTGCTCAAAAAAAGGCAATTACAATGTTAATGTGTCGCAGCAGGAGCTTGAACCCGGGCAGGGGACGTCAAAAGGTTGATGGAGAGAGAGGAGTCAACGTGGGTTAACAGCGAAACGGCGTCTGGGGAGCGTTTGATATCAAACGCACGGGGGAGGCCGGGAGGAGTAAACTCACCTATGGACACGGATCAGACTGTTTTAGGCAAAAAATAAAGAAAAAAATTATAATTTGAGGCATAAGATTGGATGGATGGAATGGATAGATAGATGGATAAATGGATGGATGATGGATAGATGGATAGATGGATAGATGGATAGATAGATAGATAGATAGATAGATAGATAGATAGATAGATAGATAGATAGATAGATAGATAGATAGATAGATAGATAGATAGATAGATAGATAGATAGATAGATAGATAGATAGATAGATAGATGGATTCATTTCTCAGGCTATTTATCACCGTTGCGGTGCTTTCAGACAGAGGCCATCATGCGGGACTAATACAAACCCCTCTCCGGGGAAGTCTCACGGGAGCCCATAATAAGCCATTAAACAGGCGCATTAGGAGTAATGAAGAGGCTCAGTGCTTCGCCTCTCTCGGCCACCTGGACGCGTCCCCGGAGGTGGAGGCTGCTGCCCGATGGAGCCACAACAGCGGGGATAGACGAGATGATGTTCGTACGTTTCCCAGGCTATTTTCGGTTACGATTCCGCAGACGCGCTGCTCTTTGTTCCAATCTAAAGTAGAGGTTGTTTTATTTTTGGTATATGACGATAAAGTAATATTAAATATTAGTGAATCTCATCGCTTTGAGGAAATATCCGACCAGTTCTAAATATCTCGGCTCGGTCGGTTGATCTCAACCATCTCCGGAATCCAAAGCTCCAGCGTTGCCTCTCCTCCGGAGTAACACAGTCAAATCCTCTAAAGGGCTACTGAGCAACTGATGAAGACCGCGAGAATTGGCTGAAAGCTTCAGGAAAAGCATAGTTTAGTGAACTTTGTGTTGAGAACTTTTTATGTTGTTGTTGTTGTTGTTGGCCAAACCGTTATTTCCAAGAAAGCGTGTTCAAATGTAATTAAAAAGATTGATGTCGTTTCGATGATAATAATAATAATAATGATAATAATATTAATAATAACATTAATAATAATAATAATAATAATAATAACAATAATAATTTTCCCATTAGAGAGCCGGTACAGAAACGCCCCACACTGTCCATGGTGCTGAAATCATCATCATCATCGGGCCCCAAAACGCTTCTCTCTCTATTTGGGGCTAAAAACGAACAACGACACCCGTTTTGCACAGAGAGTCTCGGCGCAGACGAGACATGGTCTGGTCCAGGCCACAGGCAGCGCTACCTGGGATTGTGATGCAAATGTTAATGGACTCCGAGGTCCTGCGATTAGCCTGATGCGGACTAATTTCCCTCCTCCGCCGTCCCCAGAGAGCCCGGAGTGCTTTTTTGTTTTGGTTTGGGTTTTTTTTTTTCTTTCCACACTGGCCCCTATTAATCGAGGGGCGTTGGGTGCCGTTTTCCCGCCCGGCCGGGCGGGCGGGCAGGTAGACACAGCGGCCGGGGGGTTAAGTTTGCAGGTAACGTGGCGCAGGACCAAAGCTCTAGTCTTTTCGGATACACACATTTCGGCACAGGAGCAAAAAGCCGAGTCCGCTCGGCCTGAGTGGGGGGTTGGTCTCCTCACCCCCCCCGTGAACTCCCCCTTATCTCGGCTCAGTCTGGGCCGCGTATCAAACCCTTCGCCTCGTCATTACCTTGTCTCGCTGAAAGCGTCTAATGGGTCGGCTAATGATAATAATGCCAACCATGACAGGCACCGTAGACCTACATAATTGTGGTCTGCGAAGCCATGGAAACATAATGCCCGGTTTATCCTACTTGGCACGGTGTCAATCTTTGACTCGTTTTGCGGGAGCTTTAAAAACATCTAAGGTCTTTTGTTAAATTCAAACAAAAGAAACATTTAATAAGTTTGGCCTTGAGATATTCACAAAAAGCAGATCATAGTCACAGCTCTTACAGTTCTTTATCTCATATGATCTTTTCCCAGAATGCTCTTTTTCCAGGAGAAAATGCCCCCCCCCCCATAATGGCGAAATGGGGGCTGAGGTGGCGTCGGCGTAGGGGTGTCGCATGAAGGCGGAGAACCTTGTGCCAGCTCACCCATGTGTGTAATGTGAAAAGGGTGGAGGGAGGGAGGGAGGGAGGGAGGAGAGGAGGGAAAACGTGCGTGGGGGTGGGCGCGCTGGAGGGAATGAATTTTGAGGACGCGGCGCGATCACGGTGCCATTTTTTCGGACGCCGCCGGCTTTCGACCGCGTCTCTGCCCGTTTTGTCGGCGGGTGAGACGGACGAGTGCGTAAACCCAGGCACGGATAAAGAGCTTTGATCGCCTGTATCTGTATCGACACAGATGAGCATCCTCCTGGGACGCGGGTACCCTGACACCCCCCCACCCACCAGAGACCCTCAGGATGAGCGATTACCTATGAAAATCACTTCCCCTCTCTTCGCAAATGAAGAATAACTTTGCGCGGAGACTTAAGATCGGACTTAGAAATCAATTACCGAGTATTGAGCGTGAGCGCGGAGGGAAGTTGAGATTAGTTCATCACGGGGCGACGACCAATGCGTTGTCCGCGTGCACGGGACCACGGGAAACTGCACGCGTGGGTTGGTCACGTGGTCGCAGCAGGCCTCGCTCGCGCGGTGAAGCCGGTCCGATCACCTGCGCAAATTTGTGACAAACAAAATATGTTCCATTGCTGTGATCGCTGCGGTAATAATGATTATTATTATTATTATCATCTGCCCGGTAGGTCGCGCTGAGCTCCGCAGCCTCCGTAACGCGCCGGCCGCCGGTGTCACGGCTGCTCTTTTCATCCTGAGGTTCACTCCATCAGACGGCGCGGAGCGCGGAGCGCGGAGCGCGGATCAGAGCAGGGCTGCAGCCCGTCGATAAGAGCCTCTGTCATCAACGCTTTCATTCAGGGACGGGACGAGGGAGGAGGAGGGGGGGGGTCTCATTTTCGTCCCCACAACCGAGCATTAAAAAGGAAAACACACACACACACACACACACACACACACACACACACACACGCATACACACACACACACACACACACACACAAGTAGCACGGGTAGCAGGAGGGCGTCAGAGAGAGAGAGAGAGAGAGAGAGAGAGAGATTTATTTGCCCCGTATATTATTACTCAAATGCCGCGGTTTAAACCAGGCTTGAGATCTGAACAGAGATGCGCAGGCCCGGCACGGCTCGGCTCGGCCTGTGCGCTCCATCTGGAGCCGTCGATGATATCACCGCGTCATGGCGCAGCACGATTTCATCCTGAATTTAGTTTAGCTTCAGATCATTGAATTCTGTATAAAAAACAAAAACACAAAAAACAACAAAAAAGCAATAAAGAAACGGAGGGAAACATAAATTCTTTTGTCTTTTCTGTTCGTACTGAAGGGGGAGATCCCTTGGACCAAATCTTAATTGGCATCAGCGGGGTTAATTATTCGATTTATAAAAGTCTCTCTCTCTAACACACACACACACACATATGTATATATACTTGAACATATCTTAAGTATCTCTATTCTGGGTGTTGCAAACATCTCCTCCTCCTTTACTCTCTTTGTCACAGATTAGGCTTCTCATACTGATCTGAGTGATTCAGAGAGAAAAAAAAAAATATTAATACCACGACAGACATTTGTTCGTTGTTGCTGTTTGTCAAACGACGATCATCAGCTGGGGGAAGCCAGTTTACTCTCTCCTCTCTCTCTCTCTCTCTCTCTCTCTCTCTCCAATTCCAATGAAGAATCCAGGTTGAGAGTTTATATATATAAATATATCTCGGTGCAAAGCCAGAAGCCCGAGTGTGTCCGGCAACGGACCGTGTTACAGTAGTTACAGTGGCACTTCGTGTCGGTGCAGGCTGCTTCCATGCGGAGAGCTGGGCCGCGGCTTTGTGTCGCGGTGATGGATTCAGATGCCGCAGCCTGAGGAAACAGGGAAACATGGTGGACACAAAGTGCTACTGACAAGGCGCCGTCAACAAGCTGCCCGCTGCACTTTGGGCCTCGGTCACTAAGACCACTGGTTCCCTGCAATTAGAGCTTAGAAGGATTTTTTCTTCTAAACTGGGTGAACGACTATTAAAATGTATCAATGGAGAGAGAAAAGTTTTAATCGCCGTGTTAGATTGTGTTTCAGCCAGGATATGTTTTTTTAATTATTATTATTTTAATGAGGAAATTCTACTTACTGTATATTTAGGGTATGATTTGTTTGATTGGGAAAAAGGTTACTGTATTTTCACCAAAGAATGAAAATAAACGCCAGGCCAAATCTGGGCAGAATTTCACGGTAGTTATCAAACTGGCTCGCTTGGATTTTTAAATTGAACCGATCTATTGGAATGTAAACTTCATTTTTCTCAACGAAAATGCCGCCATGACTCGGGCTGTCGCATCATCCTCACAGACACAGTCACTGAATGAATGAATGAATGAAGGGACGAGCATCCTGAATGAAGCCTTCAGCCTGAAAGCAGAGCCAGTGGAATAAAAGTAGACCAAAAATGTACGTTTCCAATTATAAAAATAAAGGCTTTTGCCAAAAAATTATTTAAAACATATGCGGCTTCCAGATATAAATCTTACCAAAAATTTAGTAAAAACAAAATTCACGATTTTGTTCCCCCCTCATCACAAACAAACAACACGTTTTGTTTTTTTATCCATGTAATCCCAGAAACAATTTGGGTTACTATTTTGATGCTCCACGTCCTCCTCTCCTTAAAAAGAAATGTCAATAGCGCAATAATTGATTTTAAAAAATCCTAGTTTTGTATGTAATATAATCTGGTCCAAAGAGTTTGGATTTTCGGCGCATTCCAGCCTCCTTTTATAGGCGTAAAGTTATGCAAGATCTGAGGCCCCCGGAATGTCATTGGATGTTAGGATGAGGTATTATAGATTAGGGGTTTGGAAAGGGATGGTGGGGGTACTGCAAGCACCTCCCCTAGAAATGCAGCAAATCTCCGCCGTTTTCTCCCGGTGGGGCACTAGGAGGGCTGGAGACGTGCTTTGCATTGGCAGGCTGATGAGGACACGTGTCTCCTCCCTGCCCCCCTCCCCTCCCCTCCGCCCCGGGCTCCACGGTACCGCATTGGCATCAGTAAAGGCACCTGAAAACCGACAACCAACTCCTGGAAACGCTGCCTGCCATCGTATTACCTAAGAGAAAACTATATTTTAGGCCTCACATAAACCTGTGGCGGGCCCTCTGTCGTGCGTAAAAGCCTTTGCGCACACCGCCGAACCGCCTCAAAGACTGAATAGGTGCGCTACTCGTCGAGCGTCAGAGCGCAGTGCCAAGATGCAGAAACGGAGCAGCGACGTCTGAAGGTGACATGAACCTGGGGATAATCAAGAGCAGCAGGCGTACACTGAACCAGAACTGGAGATAGCAACTGAAGAAAACCATCGGTGTCTTGAAACAAAACTTGCGCTTTCTCCTCTCGGCTTTATCTGATGCAGAGAATCAAGAGCCGCAGCCCAAAGTAGCCTCAAATTTTGACTGATTGAAGGAGGGGGAAAAAAACGCTAATTAAGTCGCAGGCAGTTGAGAGTCGGTAGAGAAGCAAAAAGGAAAAAATGGCGACGTTAATCAGAAGCAAGCTCTCTAATAAACTGTCAAACGCAGCCACGACCGTGTCCAACAAATCCCAGGCGAAGGTGAGCGGGATGTTCGCCAGGATGGGCTTCCAGGCCGCCACCGACGAGGAGGGCCTGGGCTTCGCCGCCTGCGATGACCTGGACTACGACCACAGGCAGGGCATGCAGATGGACATTTTGTCGTCCGACGAGGTGGGAGGAGAGGGGAGCGGAGACGGAGGCGCGTTGGATGGGGACAGCCACTACCAGAGGGACGGCACCGGTCCCCCGCACTCAGCCTCAAAGGACGGCGGCTCGACGAACGAGTTGACTGAAGTCAGACCAAAAATCACCGCTTGGGAGGCGGGCTGGAACGTCACGAATGCGATCCAGGTAAAGACGCACTTCACGGATTGTAAACGGGCGGTTCCGGCGCCCGGTTCCAATTGGCTGAGCCGCCTCCGGAGCAGCTGCGAAATTCGTGCAACGCGCACAACTGTGACAGCGTAAAAAAAGGTTTGTTAAGATATTCGGGAACGAAACAAAACAAACGAACAAACAAACAAACAAAAAAATCACCATAACCTGTCCCTCCTAAGCAACTTTGCCAAGTTACTGATTTTAACAGTGGTAAATTAAATATGGCTGGTAGAAATATTCAGACTACTCGCCTTCGGCTGGAAAATATGAGGTCTGTTTAACACCCAAGTCGTTCTAGGCACAGTCATATTTTCACGCATTTTTATCGAGGCATTTTAGAACAGCCAGGGCATCACAAAGGGGGGAGGCAGTGGAAGCCATGTGCCCCCCCCCTTCAACACACACACACACATTTTCTGTCTGCATCTCCCTGATAACTTATCATCCAATAATCCGTATGGCTTTTAATAAATTCATAAGAAAAACACGCATCCTTTGGATTTGCAGAAATCCAAAACCTATTTTTTTTTTTAAATCAATCCTTCTGAATTCTTTACGGAGCTTTTTTTTAAAGGCTAAACGCACCTAAATTAATTGTAGGGAAACGTGCAAAGATGTCTGGAGATAAATGTGTCACATATATTCCAATATTTGCTCGGCAAAGGCATCTGCAGACAGATATAAGTGGCAGAGAAGAGGTTTATTGTTTGTACGTACAACTAAGCGCTAAGATCCTGTGAGTGCGCAGCCTTTATTGCCCAAACGTTAGGTGATCACAGGATGGGAGATGAGACGGGACGTCGTTTGGAGTTGACCCCGTTTGTGCAGGCTATGCGACAAAGAAAAAAAAAAAATCCCTGGACACGGTCCGGTCACCGTGACGTCAGAGTGTGTCTCCTCCAGCTCTGACGTCAGAGGCGGGCGGAAGCGCTCAAAGCGAAGTGGAAAACCCACAACATGATTACGGGACTGACTTCGACTGATGAGTCAGGCCGACTAAAGCCGGAGCCCACGTCGAAATAAATAAACAAAGTCGGTTAACGCACAATGAGCCAACCCGGGCAGTTTAACTCGTTCACCCTTTGTTTTCCCTTCATTTTTTATGTCCACAGGGGATGTTCGTTCTCGGGTTGCCCTACGCCATCCTGCACGGAGGATACCTCGGACTCTTTCTCATTATTTTCGCCGCCGTAGTGTGCTGTTACACGGGGAAAATCCTCATTGCCTGCCTGTACGAGGAGGACGAAGACGGACAGCTCGTCCGTGTGAGGGACTCTTATGTGGACATTGCCAACGCCTGCTGCGCGCCCAGGTTCCCGTCTTTAGGTGGCCACGTCGTGAATGTAGCCCAAATCATAGAGTTGGTGATGACTTGCATCCTGTACGTGGTGGTCAGCGGTAATCTCATGTACAACAGCTTCCCCAACATGCCGATTTCCCAGAAGTCGTGGGCCATCATCGCCACCGCCGCGCTCCTCCCCTGCGCCTTCCTCAAGAACCTGAAAGCCGTCTCCAAGTTCAGCTTGCTGTGCACGTTGGCCCACTTCGTCATCAACGTCCTCGTGATCGCTTACTGCCTGTCAAGGGCGCGGGACTGGGCCTGGGACAAGGTCAAGTTCTACATCGACGTCAAGAAGTTCCCCATCTCCATTGGGATTATCGTGTTCAGCTACACCTCGCAGATCTTCCTGCCCTCACTGGAGGGGAACATGTCAAAGCCGAGCGAGTTCCACTGCATGATGGACTGGACACACATCGCCGCCTGCGTCCTCAAGGGCCTCTTCGCCCTGGTGGCCTACTTGACATGGGCTGACGAGACCAAGGAGGTCATCACGGACAACCTGCCCCCGACCATCCGAGCCGTCGTCAACATCTTCCTCGTGGCCAAAGCTTTGCTGTCGTATCCGCTGCCGTTTTTCGCCGCCGTCGAGGTGTTGGAGAAAACGTTTTTCCAGGACGGGGGACGCGCGTACTTTCCAGACTGCTACGGAGGCGACGGACGCCTAAAATCTTGGGGACTCACTCTCCGATGTAGCCTTGTCGTGTTCACCTTGCTCATGGCGATCTATGTGCCACATTTCGCCCTCCTCATGGGTCTCACTGGCAGCCTGACGGGCGCGGGCCTGTGCTTTCTGCTTCCCAGTCTCTTCCACCTCAAGCTTTTATGGAGGAAGCTGCTGTGGCACCAGGTTTTCTTCGATGTCGCCATCTTCGTAATAGGAGGTATATGCAGCATATCTGGTTTCATCCACTCAATGGAGGGGCTCATAGAGGCTTTCAAATACAACATAGAAGAATAGATGCAAGTAATTGCTGGAACTAGATGTTAACTGCAAATCCCCATTTAGTGAAAAAAAAAGAATATATATAAAACACACGACGTCCCCGCAAACGCAGCCCCCTGCTTATTCCATGCGTAAAAGGCGCGCACGAACACACGCGGACATTTTCGCGCTCATACAGTCTTGTACCAATTCAGAAAAAAAATGCGCGCATACACACTCACGTGAACACACACACACACACACACACACACACACACACACACACACACACACACACACACACACAAATAGAGCCGTTGGCAGTGAAGGAATCTGACGCATCCACAACACACTATATGGACAATACATGTTGTATAAATATGCGAACAGAAGTACATATACATATTTTCCAGTGGAGTGAACGTTTACAATATTGACCTTAAACAAAATTGCAAAAAGGGCAGTTCGTCTTTTTGTCGCTCTTGTGGTGCTTCTCCACATGAGACTTCACTTCATGTTACGCTCGAGTTTGCGATGGACGGACATTGGGCAGAATAATGCTGATTTACTGTCGAGTAAGATAAGATTATTTAAAAAGGAAAAAAAAAAGAATTAAACTCTCCACTTCTCATTTGCAACGTGATTATGGGCAGTGGAGGTGGTGTTAAAATAAAGAAAAGCGAGGAAGAATAAGTAAAAACAATGGCAATAACCAGCAGTAGGAACACATGAATGCGTACAGAAATATTTGGAAGAATAACGACGTTTCGTTAATAAATGAGGAAACTGGACCTTCCCCAAGCGGTTTAAAACACTGTAAATGCAAAATATTAGACACACAGCAGCTATACGAACTATGCATTTGAATGTATGATATTTCAGACACACAAATCCTAATGAAACTGGGAAGTGGAATTTTTTTTAATAAAATCCTCTAAATTCCGATTCGTCTGCGTGAAAGCTTAAATGCTTTGATATTTTTTTTGCCCCCAATATCTGACAATTATTTTTATTGACCTTTCAATCGGCAATAACAAAATTTTGTTCAAAAGAAACAGACATTGTGGTAAAACATCCCAGCCCCCACATCCTAACCCAAATTTCAGCTAGATGGGGACTTCAAATAATCCTGCACACTCAATTTTAACATAATCCTTTTCATTGCATTTAAAAATACATGGCCTGTTCTGAAATTGATTTGGAAAACGAAAATTCGTGTCTGAAAATCTAAAAAAATAAATAAAAAAAATAAAAAATAGTAAAGAGATAATTTAAGAGGAAAATGTGCATACAGACATTTTTCATTCTGTGCAATCCAATGGGTCCTGTGGAAATGTTATAAAACCGTATGTGTAGTGTGTTATTGTGGTTTCAAAAAGATGGAATGTATATCTCAAAGTCGTTATCATATATCGTGAAATTAATATAAAGAATAAAGAAATAAGTGAAATTATATTGTAAAAATGTGTGTGGTTTTATGTAAAACGAAAAACGGTCAGAACATGTATTTTTTTTCTCTATAATAAAAAATAGAAAATGGTGGAGAAAATAGTCGCATTCATATTTATTTTATAAAAATAAAAAATAAAAACGGAGGTTAGATGACACCGTGTAAAGGTTGAAGAGATCGAGGGGCTTAGGGGAAAGTAATTATATAATGTAGGTGTCTCGGTTGGTGGGTGAGTGGGGGTTCAATTCCTAACATTGTTTTTCTTTTTCTTTTACCTCTACATATTCTCAGGTTTTGTCTGTAGATAATTTCAGAGCAGGCATGTTTTTCCACGGGCCATTACATTCCTGCTCATATGAGGAGCACTTGGCCAGATTTTCTGCTGCAGGCATGATTCGGGGCCTTATGATCAACCTGTTCATCCACCGTGTTGACTCTCTGCTCAGAAAAAAATAACATCTGGACAAAACGTTTATTCTCTGACAGGACTGATCTCCAGCTGCTGAGGCATCAGGCCAACTGGTGCGTGTATGAATGCACGGATTTACCTTCAAGCCTTCGAGTCCAAGGGACAGTCCACACGCAAGGAAACTGCAAAATAGAAAATATGATTAGAGATTTCTAACAGCTTAACAGCCGAGATGCACAAGAAGAAACCAGTTGGACTACTGATAATTCTGTTTCCTGTAAATTAGGTCAGCATCTTTAACAATAAGGATTTAACACCGAACTCTAGCTTATCAGATATGCAAAAAACAGTAGGTATCTCTCTGAAATCGTAGTCATTCCCCTGAGCGAATGCAAAACTCATTTTCTATCAACAAGTAAAAGACAGCCTACTAGGCAAGGCAATACCTAAAGAAAAAGAAGGAAAAGGAGCAGCAACATATGCAAAGGAAAATACGAGGAATCTCGGCATAAACAAACAAGTCATGTGATGAAATTCCTCCAACAATCATCTCAAAGGTAGATTTAATAGATATTATAGTGGCTGGGTGGCCACCTAGCGGACAAGGGAGAAAATGCTTCAAAACAGGGCAACACTACAACAGATGAGCTACGACTAATTATACTCGAATACTCGCCTTTTCCAGTAGGTCCAGGTTCGACGTTTTAGACGGTTCCGGGTTCTGGCCTGCAGATTTCCACATAACCCAGTAGTCGGTTCCGGCCTTTAAAAAAAATGAACAAATAAATGAAAATGCAGGCACCATCGCATTTAATTCCTCTCAAATAATTTGAAACCACTAAAATATAAATATGTTCTAATCTAATTTTAATCGATAAAAATCAATGATCAGGCATCTTTGAGACATCACAAGAAAATAAAAAATGTAGAAAAATACCTCATTGACATTTCAATATTTTATTGACGTAGGAAGTAAACTGTGCTTAACATATTAACAGTGACAGTGGTATTAAAACGCTGCAAAAGCAGTAACATTTCAGTTCAGTGTGGGAACACTATAGCGCCCCCCGCTGGCCGAAAGGCACTGAGGGGGCGTCATAAAACAATACTCGGTAGCACATGCCAGTATCTCGCTCTGGACATTTAGTGCAAAGTCTTGGTTACCAAGTATTTAACTGATACCTTGAAATGAACAGAAGACAAACGAAAACATAGGCACCATCATGGGCATATACTGCTCGAGTCCACAGTGACATAATCCCATAAAAGATCATTTATTTTTTTATTTCAAGTAATGGAATTTTAGAAAAGCTCGAACAATTTCATAATTACACAAAAAAAACAGTGAAATATTTACAGGCAAAAGAATGCCATTGAAAAGAGGATAAGAGGATGTGATAACCAAGTGGCTCAGAATGCCTGCAGATAAAAACATCCACATTAATTGATCTGGCGGTCAAAGTGGTAGTAGAAGCAGTTTCTAGTAATCAGCTACAGCTTGTTCTTGTTCCACACCAGCCGGTCACTCTGACCCCTGCACTCCAATACAGCAGCGCTCATTGGCTGCGCTCTTCATTGTTCAGGGTTACGGGCTTCTTGGTCGAGCGCTCGACCACCCAGGGGTGGGACAGGACTCCCTGGATGGGAAGTCTGTGCATGGGGTTGTGCTTCAACAGCTGCGCAACCAAGTCTTTGGCTCCAGCACTGATATTGGCCTGTGCAGGGTAAGTGTATTCCACCTGGATGACAGAAACAGAAAAGTGGGTTTTAGTTTCACGCAGAACTGAACTACTGATGTAACGCTTACTTTAAAAACATCACCTTTGGCTCTGGGAAATTATGGAGCACATTTTTCATTATAATTTGCAATTTTACAGACTTAATCAAAAAGAATAATTAACACGTCAATTGACAAAAATATAGACTTATTCATTTAGTCTGTTGGCCCGCTTGATGAAACTGTTTAGCTATGTGCCCTCTCATTTGCCATTTTTCTTTCTTGTCCACCTCTTTTCTCTTCTCCGCTACATTTGAGGGCAGTTGGCAGTGAAACTTCATTGACTGTAATGTGTAGCATCGCATTTCTCCACAGACGCCTGTCACACGTTAGATGCATCACAAAGCCAGAAATAGGAGTCAAGGCAGAGTAGATGCCGTATGTTGATCGTGGAAGCAAATGGAGTAATACTGGTGTTTTCTAGAGACCAGTGAGTAGGAATTAAAAAAAAAACAAACAAAAAAAAACAGGCACAGGTGTTTTCACTGTCAGTTAAAGAGCATTCTGTTCCTGCAGAAAATGAATAGAGTAAATTTTGCTTTGCAACATAATGCTCAGAGGGATTCCGCTGACACTCACTGTGGACAAGGTAATCCTACTGTGGTTTCAATATTACTGTATTTTTCAAGTTGTGTAGCAAACACTCATTTGATTTTGCATTCCAAAGGTTGATAAAACAAATGCCTGTTGTTTGGTTTTCTAGCCGTTCTTGCCTTACCCTTGAAATCCTGCGGTAGGTCTCCTCATGGGTTTTTGCTTCAAAGGGGGGTTTTCCAACCAGGAACTCATAGCAGAGGACACCCAGGCTCCACAGGTCCACCTTTTCATCATGAGTTTTTCCCTCAATCATCTCTGGAGGCAAGTAGTCCAGTGTTCCACAAAGAGTGGACCTCCTGACCAAGAAAACAAGTGATTGATAAAATAAGGCACCTTGTCATCAGTCTGTAGGATCTATGTGATTTAGACGGGCAAAAAGTCCACACAAAAACTTCAACAGTCACAAAAACAAGAATAACTCCTGACCCGAGGTCTGACAATGAAGCAAAACCAGTGAATTGAAAATGCAACTCAATACATCCCCCTCTCGATATAAAAATATCAAAATGAAAGACGCCAATTGTAAAAAAGCATATGTGGATACCTGGAGGAGGGTGTGTGAACAGACCAGCCAAAATCTGCTATCTTCAGCTCCCCATTGGCCCCCAGTAACAGGTTCTCTGGTTTGATGTCCCTGTGGATCACCTTCTTGGAGTGGCAATAGTTGAGGGCATCTGCCAGCTCCATGATGTACTAGTGCAACACATAAGGGATAAAGCAAAGTGAACACAAAGTGTGTCACACTTTAGAATTTTTTTTAACAGAATCCTCTTAATTAAAAAAACAAAAACCAAACAACTTCCCTTAACTAAAGGAAAGGATGCTAAACAGCAACACGTTTGTGGAAATACTACAGCATAAACATTTATAGTTATTTTCATTAAATAAAATTATATATGCATTTTTTAAAAAAGGTCTTAAATTGGCAGACTTACAGTGGCACTTCTGTCCTCAGGAAAACTTCCACAGCGCTGCAGCTCACTGTATAGTTCTCCCCTGGGTGCAAACTCGAGGATGAGATACACGCGAGATGCATCATGGAAGTAGCCATAGAGGCGCAAGATATTCGGGTGCCTGCAGGATGCCGATGCAGAGGGGTATTCTCAGAAATTTTGTTGAAATTTCTGCCTAAGGTCTCAGAAGAGCGAACACTGGCAGAACTAATCAAACCTTTGTACTAGCTAATACCTCAACAGCTGCTTTATGGATGGGTTCCACATTCTGAGTTCATTCTAAGGAAAAATGCAATCACTGCATGAATATTTCAAACTTGACTGATCTCTAATGCTAAAATTTAGATAAATCAGAACTAATTCTACAGAGAATGGCATGAGCCATTCAGATATGAACTCAAGACAGAAAAGCAAACATGAAGCAAACATGATTCCGACGGTACATTAACTGTCCAGTTTCAGTACAAAAAGGTATTTAAGAGCAGCTTGAAAGAAACATGTAGGAGGTTTTCCTGGCTCTTTGCTACGCAACATTTGGCACACAGACACGGCCAAATGCATGGCTGTGTCTGTGTGATGGTGAGAAGCTTTACACTGAAAAAAAAACCATTACACACAAGACTTTATGATTGGAGTCTACCAAAGCTGTTAAACCAGGGGACCCATTCATCAGACTGCCAACAGTTTCTATTTATCACTGTTTTTTTTTTTTTTTTTTTATAAAGATTACTTGTTTATATCGCCAAGTTCCCTTCTAGTATGAAGAGGTGACTGCTGTTATGCAAACTGAGTTATCTTCCAGATGTCTCCTTGTTTTCCCCTCTTTGGCTTAAAACCCACTGATCATATACCCGGATTTGACCCCTACAAACTGTGACACCAAGTTATCATGTCAAATGTCGTCTTACTGGCCCAACTACTTTCAGTGTTCAAATTTTGAACGATATTCCACAATCTGAATCAATACCTTACCTAAGGTGTGACTGGATCTCCACCTCCCTCCTCAGCTGGTGTTCGACCCCGGCCTTCTCCAGCTGCTTCTTAAAGAGCACCTTCAGGGCCAAGATGAACTTACTTTGTCGCTCTCTAGCCAGGTAGACATTACCAAATTTACCCTTTCCTAAAGGACGGCCAATGTCAAAATTTTCAAGGTTCCATCGCTTTCTGTATGGGCAGAAACACATCTAGTTACAAACAGCAACAAAATTTGCAATCCTAGAAAAAATTATATGCAAAAATTATATTGAATCATACTAAGACCTACTTTGATGCAGAGGAGTCTGCAGGATCATTCTTGGCAGGTTTGTCTAACAAAAGAGAGAAAAAAAAGATTTAGGATCTGACACAGAGACACATATACAACTGATCATTTCATCTAGTTTTACATGATACTTACTCTGAGGCTTCTCTAGCTTTGCTGATTCTGATGGTGGTTTGGCCGGCTCCAGATTAACCTTGGCTACATTTGCCTTTAGCTGGTTTTGCTGGGAACCAGGTTTGGGCCGTGATGCAGGATTTACAAGAGTAAGGGGGTTCACATTCTGATCAGAGGGTTGTTTGGACTTGACAGGAACAGAGACATGAGATACGGGTTTCTGGTGGCTCACAGGCCGCTGCGGAATGCGCTGAGGCCCATTCGACACACCAAGAACCCGCTGATGCGGAGTGGGTGTAACCACAGCCATCTGAGTATTCTGCGACTGTTGTGACACAGGTATCCGCTTTGGTCCTTCACTGCTCAACTGAAATCGAAGAAAATCACCGTTTGTTTTTTTTGTTCTGAAAGCAACATGAAACCTCCATCTATACTCTGTTAGCTACGGTCCCTCATTGTTTCTCTAGCTGAGACACAGTCAACTGATATCTCATTTTTCAACTATTTATCCTAATTCTGTTAATGTTGCCGCAGTCACTTTAATATCTTAAATACAAACCTGTTATATTCATATTGTTAGCTATACACATGCACATAGGTAGAATCATGAGTACATTGGAGTTCTGATGAGGGTGTGTGCTAGTTAATTTTAAGACTTTTTAAAGCCCCTTTTTAATATCACACAGAACTTGATTTAATACCTGTTTCACAGTCATGCGGGCTAAAGTATGATAGAAAATCTTAAGTCACGATATGACCTGTTGTTATTACTATATCACATCTTTTAGGACTTCATTGCAGCATATAACAATGATACAATTGATTCAGTTATTGTGGCCTGAATAAGAAGCAGAAAATGATTAGATTCCATGTTTCATAGTTGTGTGTCTGATGTTTATAATTTAACATGTGAGGTGCCCACAGACGGTTATGTGCATATTAAATAAACTGACTTTGAAAGAGTAAGACACACACATTATTGTTCACACGAGGATGAGTGACAGAAAATCAAGCCCACAGTCTTTGGCAGAAGTGACTTAAGATGTATCTGTTTATGTTCAGGACAATATAGTGCATTACCTTCATTTCAGGCCTTTGAAGTTTCGTGTCCTTTGTCAGCTTGAGTCTGGCAGAAGAGTCCATATTCTGGGAAAAAGGAAAAAGCCGTTTAGTTTTGATTTGAATCAAACAATAGAGTTGACGTAAAGCAAGAACTGAAATAGGTCCGAGGCAATACGAGTATATTCACTTCAACCATTTTAGTGCCCCGAATTTCCTTTGGCTAAATAGTTTAACTGCATAAATATATTAGCATTGGCGTAGTCACCACAAAAAGACTGTGGCGCTTCATTGAGGTTTCCTTGTACTTATCGGATATTAAAACGAAGACCCGAGGAAATCACTAAGAACCACGCACTCATTAAACGTAAGCCATCATCGTTGGCTAGTGTAGCTAACGTTAACAGACGTTAACGTTAGCTTAGTAACCACAGCTAAGCAACACATCAAACAACACTCTTGTAAACGGGATAACAAGTCTTACCCAAATAATATTATTGCACAATGACCGAGAACAACGACCGTCCGACAGCCAGAATTCAAACGAGCCGAGAGCAGCTCTCAGGCAGACAACGTTCCCCTAGTTAGCGAGCAGCTACGTCGGCTAGCTGACGAGAGCTGGCGTTCGTGGCTACCTACATAAGGAATTAATATCCACGCCAAGATTAAGATTACGTCTCTGACCACGCTATCGCCGGGCCAGTCCTTTTAGCAGGAGGTTGGTTGTAAAATAGGTAAATATAGATTTTTAAAAGACAATTTATATTTAGAAAAAAACGAATAAGTGGACACTACACTGCCGGCTTTAATGGCGGCTAGCTAGCTAACGCCGACCCTTACTGCTGCCTGTTTGATTTCAAACGTCGCTCCGTTCAAAGCCTGTAAATAAACCACGGGCTCTGATTGGCTGACGGGATGCTCTATGCTCCCTCCCCATTGGCTGCCAGGAAAACACTTAAAGTATGCGTCAGCGTGACGTCAGAGGAAAGCCTCCAAAACGGCAGAGGGCAGCAGCCAGAATAGATAGATAGATAGATAGATAGATAGATAGATAGATAGATAGATAGATAGATAGATAGATAGATAGATGGATAGATAGATAGAAAGATAGATAGATAGATGGATAGATAGATAGAAAGATAGATAGATAAATTGAGAGAGAGACAGTGATAGATAGATAGATAGATAGATAAATTGAGAGAGAGACAGTGATAGATAGATAGATAGATAGATAGATAGATAGATAGATAGATAGATAGATAGATAGATAGATAGATAGATAGATAGATAGATGGATAGATAGATAGAAAGATAGATAGATAAATTGAGAGAGAGACAGTGATAGATAGATAGATAGATAGATAGATAGATAGATAGATAGATAGATAGATAGATAGATAGATAGAGATAGATAGATAGATAGATAGATAGATAGATAGATAGATAGATAGATAGATAGATAGATAGATAGATAGATAGATAGATAGATAGATAGAGAAATTGAGAGAGAGACAGTGATAGATAGATAGATAGATAGATAGATAGATAGATAGATAGATAGATAGATAGATAGATAGATAGATAGAGATAGATAGATAGATAGATAGATAGATAGATAGATCAAAACAACCGCAGAATTGCAGCCCCGCAGAGCCCAGTAATGAATAATAATATATATATATATACATCTAAAAAACTAAGACCTGACACAAGATACTTATTTAAAAAGGCTAGATATTTAACACTGAGGTGTTTTGATGAACATTTTAACAGCACCAATAAATAAATAGAGGTTAAAAAAAAATTACAGGATTTTAATGTGTATGTATGATTTCTAGTATCAAGGGCTACATCAGACATTTACGGTGATTTATGATGATTTCAACTTGGGGTTGAAACAGCACTTTTCTTTTTAGTTGGTTGAGTTTGAGCTAGTTCTCTTTTAAAAACTATATATAGTTTGGTAGTTGTGTATCCAACCTTGCGGTCAGGCCCCTTTAAAGGTCAACAAGATAAATCTAAGGTCATGAGATGATTAATGAGAGTGATACAATGGAAAAACAAATTCTGTTGACTACGTGCGTTCTCAGTTTTTAGACCTCTCTAATCTTTGGTTTTTCTTTGAAATAATCAACAGTTTTTCTTCTCTGTGCTCTGGCTGTTTTGAAACCGCATTAGAAGATTTGAGAGGAAATTTCTCTTTGTTGGAACATTAGCAGCTAATAGGCATCGGAAACATAAAATGGATATAATCAAGTTAAGTACAAGTATCTTAAGATTTTAGTTTTTGAGTAAATCTTCTTTACTTTCTGCTACTGGAGTAGAGTATATACACTCATATACACATTCAATATAAGATCGGATATTATAAGATTATTCTAAGTAGCAACAAATGATTACTTATATTATGATGTCTATTAATATTGAACTTTCTGCATTGTTATTTTTTAAAAATATTTTAAAGCATGTGGGTTTTTTTTGTGTTCAGTCTTTTATCTTTTTTCTTCTAAATGTAAGGCACAACTTTTTTTTTGAAAAGGGTTTTCTCCCAGGGCTCCTGGATCTGGATATTTGCTACTTGAGCAGGAAGGTTGAAAATTGTAAATAATCTTTGACTTCCCTGTGTTGATTTTAATCACTCTTATTACATAAAATTATAATGAATGTGACAGGATCCAAAGCTCTATCAATGGTTGACATAATAGTGAGGAAATGTTAAAGTTCTATCAGTGACAAAGCAGAAATTTTTTGAAAACAGGAAAGTTACATGGTTAAACCAAATGACACCTGTTACTTAGCTACTACTGTGATTATTTTTTCTAGAAAAATAAAAATAATTCAGAGGAAATGAACGAACTTAATTACACTATTAATACAGAACTACAAAGACAACACCAAGTTAAAAATATGTTAGTACTTTATAAAAAGAAACAGCCCATTTAACTTATAAAGCCTACAGAAAATACATTTTAAAACAGAATTCAACATGACTGCGTGGCGCTATGACAATAATAGTTGTGTTTTTAAAACTTATGATGAATGTTTAATTGAACTAAGTATTCAAAACTGACCAGAAAGTGAAGTGAAAGATTGCAGAGACAATGTGGACAATTATTTTTATCTTTTAATATAGAAAGCGAATGCTTTCTATATTAAAATATTAAAAATAAATAAAAGTAGAAAATTAAAAGGTAGAATAAAATCCCTAAAATAACAAATTCTTGTTGCACTTTACCTTTTATGATTCCAGTATTAGTTTCGTTTTAAACATTTTAAACATTTCATTATTTTCAAGAGCTTAACTACTTTACATGGCTACATGAGGAATGTGAATGTTTACATACAAAGGTGGCAGACTTCTGGTTTGTTGTTCACATTAGGCTTGCTGAGAGTAGAAACATGCCTAAGTTCAGGATTGAGATCTAATCTTTTTCAAGTCATCACAGTTCACAATGTTATAGTCAGACGAAGACACTGATACACCTGCTGCAAACTGCAATTCAATGCCTGGATTCTGAGAACTTAGGAAGTCCAGTCCTTTCAATGGCCCTATCATGGAAAGGCACCTGGTGCTGTTGTTGTCGACCAGGAAAATGGCATCACAACCACAGGCCAGGAGCTCCTTGACCTGAATGAAATAAGACATGGCAGAGTCATCAGACTCTGCTGGATAAACTGGACTTTTATTTTGTTCTTGTCTGTGCTGCAGCTCTGCATTCCCTGTGCCCAGAGAGATTCAAGAATCCTGCAAAATAATTACTATAAACATTTTATATTAAATGCATTATCTACAAGCGGTTTAAAAAGATCCATTTCTACTGTGAGTCTAAGTGTAAAGCCATTGCATTTAGAGTGATTAATAAGAATTAGTATACAGATTTCTTGATAATAAAAACAAACACTACTTGCAGCCATGATGTAAACTTGTATGATAAATAACAGCACGCGCTGCTAATTAATTATTGCACTTCCCAGTGTTGATGGTGACAAATCATCCAAATCTGAACGACAATTGAATGAAACATATTTTTTAGATTCAGCGTGTCTCACACTTCCCGATGCCATCACTGTCTCCGATGTCCATCGCAAATAAACTTGCACAAGCCGTTTTAAAAATCATAGAAAAAAGACGCCCCTTGAGTGGAGCCTGCCTGAGAATCCTCACGTTTCTAAGTTCCCCTCTGTATAAAAGTAATCCCACCACTGCTGTCTGTACATCCGCGGGCACATTGCAAACAGGAATTTCTAATTGGTAATTCGGCGAAATTCACTGTCCAAAATATAACGAATAAATCGCTATAAAAAAGGGGCTTCGAGATGTAGCCCATATCAAAACTCCCTGGATCAACGACATTATACTTGGAAATCGACCTACTTTAAGGAACTCGTTTTGTCAGCCAAAAAAAACAAACAAACAAACAAATAAAAACGTAAAAACAAACAAACAAACAAAAAATAAATGCCAACTAATGCCGAGTGACATATTTACTCCAGAGTTTCAGCAGGGTTTGTGTGTTAATTCCTTTACTTTTGTCAACATTTGGTCTCCGTCTCGCTTCAACGCCTCTGGCTCCCATTAGTCGGGCGCGAATGATACTTTGTAATCTCGCGTTATTTACGTCGCACGGTGCCAGGCGGGGGGAGGTCTGCGAGGCAGGTGGGGAGTTTGTTCCTCACCTCGGGTGTGAGTCTCCATCTTCATATATCCTCTTCTATCATCTTCCAAGTGTGGACTTCACCTTTTAAATGTCTGTTAACAGGGTTTCTGTAATAATAAAACTGATTCTTTTTCTTGCCAAATACCACGTCCATAAACGTAAGTAAGTAAATAAGACAAAACCTTTTTTAATGTAATAAATTGTGAATTCATGCACTACATACAGCAGACTGTATTAGGATTTTTTCAAATCAAGCACAACTGAAACTATTAAATTCATATATTTATTCTCCTTTTATGAACATATTCAAATGTATGCCTTGTTTCTTATTTGAGGTTGCACTCGATGTTAACTCTAAATTCTATCTGTTGAATTGCCAGCTAAAGGTATCTTTTTAACAAAAATAAAATTAATATTGAATAACAAGTTTTGTATATTTCCACATAAGGTTCAGATTGTTCAGTGTAGCATTTACTGAAGAAAATATATTTGATATATTCATTGAATTCATCTGCTTCGTTACACTTCATTATTCAACATGACTGAGTTTTAGTTAAATTTATATTATCAAATATCTTTGTGATGATTATAACTCAAAGGATACTGCAAACTTTGCATATATAGCATGTTTCTTGTACTTGTTTTTCATTACATTTATGCAAAATCATCCCAAATTTCACAGAGAACAACTGTGAAAAATAGTATAGCTAATTGAGCAACCCAAAAAAAAAAAAAAAGAAAAAAAATCCCGAATGACAGCTACCCATCATATACATAAATACACAACACATAAAGAACAAGAAACGGCATGGATGACAATTTTAACAACTTTATTTTTAACCATCTCATTTCACACTTTTTTTTCTCCCAGCCAGTAAGTTAAAAACATTGGCCCCGACTTTTGTCAAGGTAGAATTTGACCTTTATTTCCTTAGATTACATGGAACCTTTTTTTACACTATTAGTCAACATGAAATTGCAAGTCTAGCATTTGGCCACAAAGTGGCGGCATGTGGCTCTTCAATTTCAAACATTCAACATCAGTGTGTCCTACCAGGACCAATGTTAGAGGAAAGCAGTTGTACCGACCCACATCCAGGTGTTTACACAGTATGAGGAGTAACTGCTTTAGTGTTTAGACCCTGGTTGACATAGAGGAAAAACATACCTTCATACCCTTTAGGTAACAGACTATTGGAATGCGTACATTCAATAAACCTCCCAAAAGCAAGTAAGTCACTATTTTTTTTTTCAAAAGATTAATTTGTAAATACATTTTCAAAGAGATTTGATATTCATTTTAACAGCACCTAAGCTTGTTTTATTCCAAGGTATACCTACTTTAAAGATTTATTGGCAAAAATCTTTTATCAAACAAGTTTAGATATTATATTTCATTGCCACACGCTACGGATGGTGAGACCATTTCTTTTATAAGAGGCACCCAGAAAAAAATGTTTTAAGTTACAATTTCTAACTAAGCAAGTGATATCACTTTTTTCAATGGTTATCCCAAGCCACAACTCACTCCTTCACAACAATCACTCTGAATAAATATTCCTGTCACAAGAAAAAAAAAAAGTATTTTAACAAAACTAAAGCATTCACATTCCACCACAATGCTTTCTGTTATATGAAGAAAGACCTTCTCAAATGTGCAGTGTAACAGTATTTACTCTCTAAATCAGTGATATCAAAATATTCACAAAAGATCAGCTCCCTCAGCATGTGTAGCAGCTTTTCTTTGTTAAAAATGTCTTGTTTTGTAAGTGCAAATAAAAGTCACAGCAAAGGTCTTGGCCTTTACACTGAAAGGACATGCTGAGAGGAACAATTTTTAATGCGTATCTGTAAAACTGTTTTGACTTCAGGAGTAAAGTTTTCTCCGTTACGCTTGTTTGTACAACATTTGAGAAGGTCTTCTACATAAAGAAATTGAAAATATAACTATGGCAAGTGCCTTGATCCCTTAATTTAATTTAAATACCTTAATAACAATATTAGTTATGACATAATAAAAAATACAGCTTATATTCAGGCCTGCATACAAATGCTGCCTGGTAGATGGGGTCTTGTTGGGGAGATGGCTCTTACACAAATAAACCTGACTGTGAAACATTTCATTAACGTCTCACCGTCAATGGCTGTGTTAAGCCACCGTTTACTTGGACACTATTTCCATGTACCTTTTGCACGCATTGCACCTGACTTCTGTTCCAACACAGTGTTGTTTTATGCCATCGCATCTCAACAGGATTATTCCTCACCATCGCTTCTATACCATAACTGTTTCTATGTCTTCATAAACACAGAGTTTATGCTGCTGGTATGAGTCCCTGGAATTCTGAGGTCTTATGGCACCTGGAAACACAGCTAGCAAAGGTTTTGCTTTTTTCTTGGAAGGCTAGACGAAAAGCAGTGTGTTTCCTTTGGCACTTTATCTAACATTTTCAGTTCATCCAGTGCCTCTGCCAAAGCTCCATGTTTCCAAACACACAGATAACAGTGTTGTTTAAACCTGTCCCTGAGGGCAGGACCCCGTGTCCCGCCGAGCAGCATCTCCTGAAAAACACTTCACATCCCTATATGATGCAGCACGCTGTTAAAAATATATCTAATGTAGATAGTAAAGTATATGAGATGGAGGAGTTAAATAATACAAAAACCCAGAGCACCACAACAGCACCAGAGCATCATAAAGGGAGGCTGGTTGTACTGGCATGCAGTTTCTCTCAGACTCTGCTGGAAAACACAGGTAGGTGTCATTTCTCAGTGACCGCAGCAGCCATCGGGGTGCGGATGGTCCCACGCGCTGTGGCTGCCAGCTCCTCAATTTCTGCATTCAGTCGCCTGATTACCCACTCCATGGCTTCACGGCCCTGATCAAGAACAAACATAAAGCATTGGTCTACAGGGGGAGTTACTGTATAAAGAGAATTACATCAAACTGGACAGAAAGAGGGAAAATAATTATATGGTACAGATAAAAAAAAAGAGCAGTGGTTCCAGACTTTGGAGTCAGGACCCTTCCAAGGGGAGCAGAGATAAATTTTGAAGTGTCAGAAGGTAATTTAAGCATGAGACCTGATACCTTTATTTAAGTTAGATACACATTATATTAGTTATTTGATAATAACAAAGTATAATTTTTAACTTTAATGATTAACAACTGTGTTCCACCCTCTCTATGATGCCAGGCTTTGCCTGTGTCTTCAGATTTTGTAGGACAACACATGGTCTGGAAATTTAATTTTTTAGTTTTGAGAAATCAAAATATATCTTTCTGTTACTCAAATTGTGTTTCTTTTCCTCTAAATTTTGCCTTTTCTTTTGAAATACTGGACATTTTTAATCTTTTAAAGGTCTTCAAAAAATCCTTAAAATGAAACAATCTGAAAAAGGTTCTACTCCAGACACAGTTTTAAGGGATCTCTTACCTTTCCTGCATTAGCAGAGATTGTGCTGGCCATGACTCCCTCCAAGTAGCTGCTGAGACTGACTCCTTTTACAGAGATGATAGCCTCCTGAGTCAGTATTGTTCTAAAGAAGAAAGTGTTTTCATGGTCAGAAGTTGCCTTTAACAAGTTAATGGGTCTGATTGCTTAAAATGCAGAGGAATTATCACTGTGATGTGAAAATTCCTACACATTAAAAACTTACTTCTCTGGATCCTCGGGGTGTGGTTTGTATGTTAACTTCTCATCCACAGACACCATGTTTGTGAAAGTGATCTACAGAGGAAATATTACAAGACAAAATTTAGTAAATGTTTAGTTCACTAACGCAAAATCCATGTCTTGTATCACAGGCCACAGTAAGTTGCACAGCACTATTATGAATGTTCACTGTTAAAAAGTGAGCTGTTGACGTGTCTAACAAGCAGGACTTCATTCTAGAAATATCTCATGGCTACACACACCAAGTTTACTGTGCGTGCTCAGTCTAATGGAAGTGACATAAGGTGGATCTAGGTGGGTTATCGGTGTCTGTGTGTTTGATGCATCCAAAACAGAACATGTTTTGTAAACAACTGATAGGGTTTGATTGGAATATGCAGTGGAAATAAAAGTGGGTAGAAACAAAAATTTCAACCCTTAATAGTTATAGTACATAACATTGTAACTCTATGAAGAATTAAAACAGAAAATCTATTTTGTTGTGCCACTGTTATGTCATGTGGTCATATCCTTTTTCACCTGCTAGTACATCAAGGTAGGACCTTGCCTTATATAGTAATGTGTCTTTGATACATAGTAGGCTGTCCTTGGATCAGATGAAATCCTGGACTGGATTTATGCACTCAGGATAAGACACATACCTATATTCACATTTACATTCAAGCACATCGAGTTCTTACTCTTGCCCACGCCTCACCATTAAAAAATTCTCAACATTAACCCCAACCAAAGGGGAGTATTACTTAATAAATACTCACATTTGTGGACTGAAGTTCGAAGGTCTTCTCCTTCGGATCCACAACTGAGTGCTCCTGAACATACGTGTATGTTCGTGTGTTGCCAATAATCTGAAGAGAAAGAATTTACATGCTTTAGTACACAAGGAAATTAACTGCTAGGAATACTTGCAGTTTTTTTCTTAGTGGTGCAGCCTTTTTTAACTCTGAAATTACATTTTTATTGATTGATTTTCTTATTTATTTTTGCCTCCTCTGTGGTTTGGTTACCCCAAAAAGTCATTAAGTTCACAAAGCTTTATGTTCCATATGCAATAATACTCAGATAATCCGTTCGCTTTGGCTCAATTTACCAAATGATACAAATTTGTGTTTTGAAAACATGTCACTATGTCAGTATTTCAAGTTTAAAAACACCAGTACCAGCTCAGACTGCATTTGATTTTCATGCAGTACATCTGATATTATCATACTCACACTGAGCCACCCCTTTGCTGAACATTAGCGAAATTTACATTTACGGTTTTATACTTCATATTCAGCTTCTCTAAGCAGACCTCTGGGGACTAGAGGTTTCTTGTAGTTGTCTCTCAACCTCTGAATCTTTTTTAGGAACCTTAAAATTTATATATATGTATATAAAAAGATCTAAATCTGTATGATACTAATGTTCTACCAAACCTCAGGGTAAGTTTCTGTTGCACTAGGTTGAGCTTTAAAGTGATACTGGCCTCTTCGGTAATATCTTTTTTATTATTTGTCTCAAGCTAAAAGCACAGAGGTCAACTGATGTCCCAGGAAGTCGTCTTCATGACACATTCAGTTTATACGCTGAGGCTCAGGAGTGATTTGCCTTGTCACAATCTGATTAAGGGTTATGTTACTATGCTATCAATCATTAGGACAGTCAGCGTCCTAGACTGTCCTTGGAATTAAAGGGGCTATTCATAGACAGCAAAGGTCAGTGCTAAAGAACAGCAGCTGATTGGCAAACCTTTACATAGGTTAAAACATGACAATGCAGCAGGATATCGTATCTCTCCAGCCTTATCATTACTATGTTCAGAGTGAATAAAGGGGGGAAAGGTCGAATGAAATGCTACAGAAATCCAAAAGCCTCCGTCACTGCTCTGCATTTCAGCGACCCCTAGTTCCAACTGAGCTGACACACAGATGGAAAGTTACATAACGTGCTGTCATGGGTTGCACCTCTGCAATGACAGAAACGGCAGAACCTCCTCCCACACAAAACGAGCCATGGCACGAAGCCACAAGCTTGCCCGGTCTCCGGTCAGCGACCAGGTCTGCTGCCGCTGCTGATAGGCCTGTGCAGAAATAGCCTGGCTGGAGAGCATTAACCTACCTCCGGTACTAAACTGACTGAGACTGTAACTGGATTCTCGTGTGGTGTTTAACAGTCTGACTTTTGAAGTAATTTCAGGCGAGTGTATCACAACAGTACGAGAATATCAAGTGTCTTGTCGTATATGTTAAACTACTTACGCCACAGTCACACTGCCCTAATTAAGTAGCTTCAGAGAGAAGCACCCAGACCACGTGCAGATGGTCGTGACATGCATTTCTCCATTCAGAGTCACATGTCAGCATTTTAAGTTGCTGAACTGAATTTTCAACAATAATAACAGACCTTTGACCAGTACAAATTTTTAAAAAATTAATTAATTAATTAAAAAAAAAATTGTACTTCGAAACTCACAGATTTCACTATAGATGGCAGGCCCCACTCTGTGCTGAGCAGTCTTTTACTGTGGAGGCGTCCCTGTTTGTCAACGCCTCTGTCCAAAACATCCACTCCAATCACGCTGGGGTTCATGGGGTTAGGATACTTCTGCATAGCAGCCTTGGTCACTGTCTCCCAAGGATGGCTGTTAAGGAGAGGCCAAAAGAAAGACATGATTGTAACATTGCATAACAAAGGTTATCAAAAATATAAAATTAAAAATATATATAAAAAGTATGGCCAGTTACATCTTTTGGATTAAATGATACTTCATTCACAGTTCCAAGATAAAAGTTGTGAAATAAATGATATCCACCGTAACTTAGATTTTCTGTGGGGATGTGTAGTTATGTAACAGTACATCACCTGAAGGACTTTACTTAAGTGCAAATTTGTGATACTTCCACTTTTCAAAAGTATTTTTAAGTATATATTGCAGACTACTTGGAATTTTTTCACTTCTGCACTTCAAAGAGGAAATGTACATTTTACTCCATTGCACTTATAAGACAGTCATTTACATTAACACACATTAAGAATTTACACAAAAAACTTATTATGGCTTTGTTAAAAAAAAATGATGCTTTGCTGTGGGTTAAAGTACCAACAGTATATGAAATAGTTCAAAGTAACTCCACACTGACCAGCTACAACACTAATGCATCAGTGGTAATAAACCATTAACATAACATATGATAACGTACCATTTACAGGGGTTATTTTCTTCACAGAGAATTTTTTAACTTTGACATTTACTTTGTTAATGATATAAAGGAAACAATTTCGATACAGGACTTTCTCTTACATTAGAGTATTTTACAGTTCCGATATTGCTACTAGAGCGTATATGATTAGTTGATTAATCAATTAATAAATCAACATAAAAATAACTAGCAACTATTTTGACTATTGACAAATCAATTTAGTTGTTTTTCATGCAAAAAAGGGAGAATTCTGTAAATTCTGTAAATCCAGGTTTCTCAAATGGTATGATTTGCTTTTTCTATTTATCATGTATCATGATAAACTGAATACCTTTGGATTTTTGTTTGGTCAGAACAAAAACGACATTTGCAGACATCACTTTGAATTCGAGATTTGCGACCGTGATTTTTTTTCAGTGTTTTTGAGATTTCATATACAAAACGATTATTCGAAAAAGTAAAGGGCAGATTAATCATGACAATGAAATAATCCTCGCAGCCCTAATTGCTCCCGTATTTTTTTTATTTTTTACTCATGTAAAGGATGCGACGACCAGCTCATCCACCGCTCATGTGACATTATTAAAGAATTAATCTGAATTTCTTTTGCTGATTCTTACAACAAAGCGATTGAATTGCGTCAGAATCGTCATCGGTCATTCCAGCCCGCATTTCCGTTTTTTTTTCTTTCTTTCCCAGAGATTAACGAGATTGAACGGATTGAAACTAAAAATAATTCTGTCTCATAATCGGGACACTTTTACTTTTGGAATAAAAAGCGCTGAAAACTCATATAAACATGTTAAATTAAAGACCTAAAGACGTTTTTGAGTAGAAATGCGAGTCAGACGTGGTTGGTGGTTAAGGGGGGGCGCGGGGGGGGGGTTGCCAAGGAGACGCGCCGGCGTTGCCCAGTGACGTAGTCACGCACTGCACGATGTAGGGGAAAGGTCGCGCGCTGGGGGTTGGACTTGACCGCATAGTTACGCAATTCTGGACCAGACGCCGACGGGCTCAGTCACCTTTACTACGTCTTTACGTCTATATTTAATAATAATAATAATGATAATAAATATATATATATACGCCGGCGCTTCTACGTGACCTCTACAATGTGTTATTTTCCTGAAACAGAGAAGATTCCGTGATAAAAACGACGCCGGGTTACGTACCGAGCCGACTCTCGTTACTTAACTCGGACCTCGGACGCCAGAGCCATCTTTGTTTCTAAAGCATCGCGACCGTACGACCGTGCGAGCCGTCCCGGGCGGGTGGGACAGACCACTCACTTGAATACGTGCTCCGATGTCCAGATTTTCATGGCTGCGGCGGCGGGACGGGAGCTGGTGCGGTGCCGGCGGGAGGCGGGAGGCAGGCTCTCTGGCCGGGGTCGGTGAGCCACGCCGGGAGGCTGCGCTCATGTCCCCGCCCCCTCCCTCCCTCCCTCCGCACGCCACGCACCGCCACGCACCTACACGTCAGTGGGTGACGCGTTTTGCCGGTGTCCGCCACATTCGACGCGACTTCACCCGGTGCTGGAGACGATCAGAAGGGGGGATAATCAAAAGTCAAAAAAACAAAAAACAACAGAAAACACACATATAAACAAAACAACAAACAACAAAACACACGAGCCGGGGAATCGTATGATGACACGTCCGCGTCTCTGCGTCCACGTCCCGCTCACGTCGTCACACATCGTCCGTTTAACCTTCCAGATGTTGCCCCGTTCCTCTCGGTCAAGGTTGAGAGTTGCGACCTTGGCGGGTTGACGGTGACCTGGCTCCCGGCCGGTGCTGGAAACTGACGCCAAACGTTTAACCCGAGGGTTTAACCCGAGGGTTTCCATTCAAGGCTGCTTTAAACTTAGGCTCTGCTACATTTCAGAGGCAAATATTGCGCTTTTTACTCCACTAAAGTTATTTAAAGCGTTATTTACAAGCTTCTTACCATAGTATCGACATTAATGCAAAAATATAATCAGTGCATAATATTTAATGTATTTTTTTGTACATTAAACTACCCAGCAGAATGCACAGTAATTAAAATTAGTCCCAACTTTGACGGCTGCAACATTAAAGTGAGGTACAAGGTATTGCATCAATAATACAGCCCCATAAAATATATTACTCTGAACTGGATCACTGCATGATGTATATTTTCACCTTTGGCTGTTGAAGAATGCTCTTATGCTAATAATTGCTGTGAACCAAACTTAACCAAAGTTAAGTTTGAGTGCAGAACGTTCGCTTGTCAACAGAGCACTTCTGCACTGTTGTGTCGGTGCTTTTACTCAATAAAAAGATCAGAGTACTTGTTTCACCACTGCTGTTGAACCACTGGCCTCGACTCAGTGGTCAAACTTTACTAAAAAACTAACACTTGTCAATGTTGCATTTAGATCTTTCTCTGTGGGCTCCTTAGTTTTTAGTTTTACTTATCAATTTACTTATTTATCTACAGTTATTAACACTTGCCAGAGCAGGGTATAGTTTATGAGACTAATTACAGAAACTAGCCTCGATGATTTTCGAGACATCATCTGGTGTAATGGTTCCCAAGGTAAAGGTCACGACCCCTGTGAAGGTTTGCAAGATAAGCCTGAGTGGTTGTGAGATGATTATCATAAAAGGAAAGCGAGGAGAAAGAAAACTTGCTTCTACAGAAAATATTTTGCCAAATTTTTAATAATAGCTTTTTTTTCTTGTGAATTACTGAATGATTTGAATTCTCCAGGACTCCAAAAATAATTTTAAAAAAGGAAGGGCTGGTCCTTTGAATGTTTACTCTTTAGTGTGTGCTGGTTCCCTTATCTCTAGCAATGCAGTTAAACAGGCACCACCATTTTTTCCTGAGCTAATCGTGACAGCTCCTTCATAATAATTTATATTTATTCATTATACCCGATATACAACACTACTTATGATGTCTTTCCAGATTAAGGGAAATACAGTATGTTAGCGTGAATGTTTTTGGAGTTCCTGTACTTCCGCACTTTGCTTGATACACTGAGTTGAGTCAGCAAAAGTGATGGCTTCTTCTTAGGTAACATTTAATTAGATATTAACCCCTGTCACCCTCTTGCAAGCAGATTGTTCACTGTGTTGCCCTCATCATCATAACCTACTTCACATGTGGGTTACTTAGAGCGTTATCTTCTTTAACCTGGTATGTACAGTATATGAGTCTTGTCGACTTTATTGCAGTATTGCAGGGACATTTCCTGGTCACGCTTTTGCTTATCTCAGAGAGCAGACACTCTGGCCAAGTTATGTGTAATCTCTGTGTGCCAGGCTTGAAACAGTGGGAGGAAACTGAGCTGTAGCCAAGAATGGTATCACTGTCGATGTGCTGTCAGAGCACTGTCCATCAATGCAGGGTTTGGTTAGGTTAAGTTTAACTTCCAGCGAAGAAACCGAATGAAGAGGATGTGTATTTTGGTCATCTTTTTAGTGTTATGATGAATGCAACTCATTTCTTAGAAATCATCATTCTTTGGTTTTCATAGTTTTTTTAATTACCATCATAACTTACATACAAAACACTCAATTTACTTTAGGACTAAAAAAAATGGACACACAGTGTTAACATCACAACTTCTTTTTTATGGCTGTGGATTATATAGAGGTGGCTCAAGATAAACATTTATATATATATATATATATATACATATACATTCACAAATTTCCATAATTTTCAAATATTTATTATAAAAGAAAAAATAGTAATTCTCAAGTCATTTGAACAAAACCTGAGAGACAATAAGCACTATTTTGTAAATATGTCACAGCACTGTTTATCAAATAAAGGCTAAGTCAGCCATAGGCATCAGTTAAGCTACAAAATAAGAGTTCCTTTTCAGACAAACAATTCGACGCACCTTTTGCACAACTATGCAACTAGTTGTTAAACCTACACACCAAGCTGTATCCCCCATGTCCTCTACTCATCTACAGTTTCTTTGATTGTTTCTGTCACTGTTTCCATCTTAACTTCTACGCGAGACTGAACCTTCGCTGTCGCTGCTGATGAGGGTCCCTCTTCTTCTTCATCCTCTGCATCTAGATCATCTAGGTCAGCAGTGGCATCCTGATACTGTTGGTATTCTGACACCAGGTCATTTAGGTTATTCTCTGCCTCAGTGAACTCCATTTCATCCATACCTTCCCCTGTATACCAGTGAAGAAAGGCTTTCCGTCTAAACATCAAGGAGAACTGCTCGCCCACACGGCGGAATATCTCCTGAATGGCCGTGTTGTTGCCGATGAAGGTGGAGGCCATTTTGAGGCCTCGGGGTGGGATGTCGCACACGGCAACCTTGACATTATGGGGGATCCAGTCCACAAAGTAGTTGCTGTTTTTCTGCTGGATTGCAAGCATTTGTTCATCTACCTCTTTGGTGGACATCCTGCCACGGAAGACACCCGCAACGGTGAGGTAGCGCCCCCGCCTCGGGTCGCACGCTGTCATCATATTGCGGGCATCGAACATCTGCTGGGTGAGCTCAGGCACCGTGAGGGCTCTGTACTGTTGGCTGCCACGGGCCGTCAGGGGGGCAAAGCCCGGCATGAAGAAGTGGAGGCGGGGGAAAGGCACCATGTTGACAGCCAGCTTCCTCAGGTCTGCATTGAGCTGTCCGGGGAACCTCAGGGAGGTTGTGACTCCGCTCATGGTCAGGGAGACCAAGTGGTTGAGGTCCCCATAAGTCGGCGTGGTCAGCTTCAGCGTACGGAAGCAGATGTCGTAGAGGGCCTCATTGTCGATGCAGTAGGTCTCGTCTGTGTTCTCCAGGAGTTGGTGCACCGACAGGGTGGCGTTGTATGGCTCCACCACCGTATCAGAGACTTTAGGAGAAGGCATGACACTGAAGCTATTCATGATGCGGTCGGGGTACTCCTCTCGGATTTTGTTGATAATGAGGGTTCCCATGCCAGAGCCAGTGCCGCCCCCCAGGGAGTGAACCAGCTGGAAGCCTTGCAGGCAATCACAGCTTTCACTCTCATTCCTCACTCTGTCAACCACCTGCTCCACCAGCTCCGCTCCCTCTGTGTAGTGGCCTTTTGCCCAGTTATTCCCAGCTCCTGAGTTCCCTGTTATGCCAAAATAGAGGTTCATCTAATTATGTCACTAGCCGATAGAATTAGTTGAGGGACAAATAAAGGTTGTGTTGCAATATTGAAAAAGATAAAATGTAAAAACATTAATAAATAAAACACAAAAGTTGTGCCACTTCTACAATGATGGAAAACTGCATCGTGTTAAAACTTAAATAAGGCAATTCTGTATAAACATTTTAAAGCTCTAATTTAGGTGATGTGTTTGGATTTTATTTGTATGTTTTCAGTGCCAAAAAATCCTTAGAATAATTTATCTGCATAAAGGCAAGAGAACCTCGGGGGAATTCCCTCCAGTATGACTATTTTGCTATTTGTCTCACCATGGATGAAATTATCTGGCCGAAAAAGGCCCCCGATGCGGCTTCCTCTCACACTGTCCATGGTGCCAGGCTCCAGGTCAACAAGCAGGGCTCGGGGCACATATTTCCCACCTGGAGGCGCAACGGAGATTATAACCAATATAGCCAGAAGTGAGACTTAAGTATGTCCCTCACCGTCCAAATGAAAGATGGGTAATTTTTAAACAACTCATGAAACACAACAAATAAGCCATAAATTTTTGGTGGTAAATTGAGTATATTGTAGTTCACACATCCTTTATTTTACCGTGTGCCTCATTGAAGTAGACGTTGACCCTCTCCAGTTGGAGGTCACTGTCTCCCTCATAGAGTCCTTCCGCATTGAGCCCATGTTCTTCGCTGATCACTTCCCAAAACTAGAAAGTCAAAGTCACGAAAGAACATTATCATTGTAATAATAAAGCAACTTATTGCATTTTCTGAAACCTGCTACAAATCATGTTACCTGTAGTAACAACTTTAGATATAAAGAGATGATATATTCTTCCATCCTATCCAGTGACACAACAACAATACACAGAAAAGTGTAGACCAGATCTGTATCTTCTGCTCTTGTTTTTTTTTTTTTTTACACCTTATGCATTTTACTTGTGCATCTGTTGAGATTTTTTTATTTATCATTTTTTACACTGTCTCTTTTCCAGCTGGATAAATGTGAAAGGGCATTCCATGTTATTATTCTCAGAGTTATCACACAAAATTAGCAGTGGGGCTGCTCATATTCCAATAATCACTGACACATTATAAAAAACTCTGATGTACACAATTGAAGTATATTAAAAACCTTAACGGACTGATATTTTATATAATTTCTTAATTCTCAAACTACCACATATTAATTAGAATGTATGTTACTTTAGCTTTAGCTGCATTATCTTGTAGTTCCTCTTTCTTGTTTTGTGGGAGCCATGATAAAAATATGTCCCACCCAGGCCAGTCTGGTTTAGGCCCTTATCTTTTCTCTGGATTGTTGACAGGGAACACCCAGTGTCACTCACAACTGCTGTTGGTAACATGCAAAGGACCGGTGCATGTCAAAATATGCATTATAAATTAAATATGGATCATAATTAAGAGAAATATACAATCATACATATTTTTGATATAATTGATGTCACTTAAAAATAAATATCCAAGTTAAAACATTTCCTCATTTTATCAAAGCCCATGTGAGAAAAACAAAGTGTTATTTCTTCCAAACAGTGACTTGAGTCTTCCAGCAGATACTCTTTTTGAAGTTTATGTTCCAATGGATGTGTCATTAATGTTCTTAAAATAATATTTTAGGATTTGAATCATGCTGTGTACATAGAGAGAACACATCAGAGTCTCAACATCTTCAACAAAGTCAGGCCTAATGCATAAAATACCTTTAAAAGTAGAGAAGGAATTTTAATTCTGTTACCTTTGAGCCGATCTGGTTGCCACATTGTCCAATTTGCAAATGTACAATTTCACGCATGATTGCAAGGCTACAGTACAGAGAGCAACTGGGGGTCTCTGATAGGATACAGCCCTATAAACGGTCTTTTATACAGCAGCAGAAATGACATCATCAGGGTGTCACCCTAGTTGTTGGTCCCATAACATGCTGTATAATTATATGCTATATCATGCAGAATATTAATAAATATAAAGGGATTTTTTTATGAAGGAATTTGCCTTGTTTTTTTAAATATTCAACAGGGGTATAGATGAGGTTAATTAAGTTTGCTAGGTCCACTATACTGTACAATTCTCTATGCTGTCTTGTGTCCTGTGTTTCCGTTATGCTTCTGTATGTGTCATTTTATCTGTAAATTATATAGCATGTAAGAATACAATAGAAGAAATATTTTTTCCTCAGTTAGCTGAAAGCTCATATTGTAAATCCTGTAGTGATTATGGGAAACTAAGTGCAAACTGCATGAAAGGACTTATCCAAATAAAATGAATGAATTGTCAAGTGTTTCTGAAGAAATCAACTAGTGCAATAATACAAAGTATAATATGTTATATTTTCTCTATGGCTAAAACACAGTGGTAAACAGTTGACTGAGCAAAAACAGAGGGGAAATGTGGCAAAGATGAATGGGAGCAGAGTGGTAACCGGTTTACACACTAACACAAGTAAATATTAAGCATGTTCCCACTTCTGACAGAAAGAAAGAAGCTCCAAATTGATAGAATTGCAGAGAGGTTTAAAAAGAAACAATGAATTTGTTCGAAAATTTGCCATATGGCCATTTTCTACCTTTTC